>JAOPHQ010003696.1:377500-397500 GCA_030340625.1 Merluccius polli | reverse complement strand
ACCAGAAACTGGAACCCCCGGCCCCGCCGGCGGACGTCCAGTAGTTGCCGGACGGTGTAGGCCGGGTGGTTATCGATGAGCCGGGTGGGTGGTGGGGGGTCGGCCGGAGGGCTGAATGGACTGGAGGTAACAGGCTTAAGCAACGAGACATGGAAGGCTGGGTGAATCTGGAGACTGGGAGGTAACTTCAATCTTACAACATTGGGATTTATTATGTGGTCGATCTCAAACGGTCCAATGAATCTGGGGGCGAGCTTTCTGCTCTCCACCTGTAGGGGTAAGTCACGTGAGGACAACCAAACCCTTTGACCTGGCTGATAGCTGGGAGCTGGAACCCGGTGCCGGTCTGCAAGGCGCTGGTTGCGGGCTGTGGTGCGTGCAAGGGCTGCTCTAACCTCTTTCCAGACTCGGTGGGCACGCCGTAGATTCTCCCGCACCGAGGGAACCGCAACACCAGCCTCCTGTGTGGGAAATAATGGGGGTTGGAAACCGTTGGCAGACATGAATGGCGACATCCCTGTGGCGGAGCTGACCAGGGAGTTATGAGAGTACTCGATCCAGGGAAGGTGGGTGGACCAGGAGGCTGGATGACGGGCGGTGACGCAACGGAGAGCTGACTCCAGGTCCTGGTTTGCCCGCTCCGTCTGGCCGTTAGTCTGGGGGTGGAACCCGGATGAAAGGCTAACAGCTGCCCCCAACGCCTGGCAAAAGGCTTTCCATACTCGTGATGCGAACTGCGGCCCCCGGTCTGACACAATGTCCTGGGGTATCCCGTGAAGACGGAACACATGGTGAACCAAGAGGTTCGCAGTCTCTAAAGCTGAGGGGAGCTTGGGCAGTGGAACGAAATGCACCGATTTGGAAAACCGGTCCACAATAGTTAGGACGACCGTGTTCCCCTCAGAGGGAGGCAAACCGGTCACAAAGTCAACGGCTATGTGCGACCAGGGGCGGTGGGGGACAGGAAGAGGGCGTAGTAGGCCGGCAGGAGGGCGATGGGAGGCCTTACCGCGGGCGCAGACGGAGCAGGCGGCGACAAACTCCTTGGTATCAGGAGAGATAGACGGCCACCAGAAACGCTGTCGGATGAGGGCCAGGGTGCGATGGAAACCTGGATGGCATGAGATCCTTGAAGAGTGGCCCCACTGCAAGACCGCAGATCGCGCCTCCGCCGCCACGAAGAGTCTCCCTGGAGGGCATCCCTCTGGCTGCGGTTGATTCCGAAGAGCCTCCTGGACCACCTGTTCCACCTCCCACCTGGCCGCTCCGACCACACATGCACTCGGGAGGATGGTTTCCACGACCCCCTCCTCCTCCGGAGGGGAGAACTGACGGGAGAGAGCGTCGGGCTTGGTGTTGCGGGACCCTGGACGGTAGGTGAGGGTGAACTCGAAACGGCCCAGGAACAGTGCCCACCGAGCCTGACGGGAGTTTAACCTATGGGCAGAGCGTAAATAGGACAAGTTCTTATGATCGGTCCACACGATAAATGGCTGGGAGGAGCCCTCCAGCCAGTGTCTCCATTCCTGCAACGCTAACACCACAGCCAATAGCTCTCTGTTGCCAACATCATAGTTACGTTCTGCTGGAGACAGTCGGCGGGAGAAGAACGCACATGGATGGAGCTTTTGGGTGTCCGGGGACCGTTGTGACAGTACTCCTCCGACTCCCGTATCGGAGGCGTCCACCTCCACCACAAACTGGAGCGACGGATCCGAGTGAGCGAGAACAGGGGCAGATGAAAAAAGAAGCTTCAACTTGTTAAATGCTGCCTGGGCAGCAGAAGACCACACGAAGGGAACCTTGGTCGAGGTGAGCTGGGTAAGTGGGGCGGCTACCAGGCTATAGTCTCTTATGAATCTGCGGTAGAAATTAGCGAACCCGAGGAACCGCTGGAGCTGCTTGCGAGTGGATGGGGCTGGCCACTCCACCACCGCTTGGATCTTCTTGGGATCCGTCATAAGTTGCCCCTTTTCTATGACGAATCCCAAGAACTCCACGGACGAAACGTGGAACGCGCACTTCTCTGCCTTGACATATAACCGGTTCTCCAGGAGTCGCTGGAGAACAAGCCGAACATGCTGAATATGTTCGGCCAGGTTGCGTGAAAATATCAAAATGTCGTCGAGGTAAACAAACACAAACAGATTGAGCATGTCGCGGAGAACATCGTTGACGAGGGCTTGGAAAACCGCGGGAGCGTTAGTGAGTCCGAACGGCATGACTCTGTATTTGAACTGACCAAGTGGAGTGTTGAAAGCGGTCTTCCACTCGTCGCCCTCGCGGATGCGCACCAAATGATAGGCGTTACGGAGATCTAATTTTGTAAAGATCGCCGACTGGTGCTCGAACCCAAACGCCGAATCGAGAAGAGGAAGGGGGTATTTATTCTTTATTGTGATGTTATTGAGGCCCCGGTAGTCTACGCACGGCCGCAGGCTCTTATCTTTCTTGGACACGAAAAAGAAACCTGCGGCCGTGGAGGATGAAGAGGGACGGATGAGACCTGCTGCCAGTGATTCATTAATGTATTTAGTCATACTTTCCTTCTCGGGCTTAGACAGGTTATACAGTCGACTACTGGGGAGCGTGGACCCCGGAATGATCTCGATAGCGCAGTCATACGGGCGGTGAGGAGGTAAGGTTAACGCCCGGTCCTTACTGAACACTGCTTGCAGATCATGGTAGTCGGAGGGGACGGTAGAGAGGTCAATAGTTTCAACAGGAATGGGAGAGGAGACTGGATTACTGGGAGTGGCGGAGTGCAGGCAATGTGAATGGCAAAAAATACTCCAGTTGGAGATAGTGCAGTTAGCCCAGTTAATGAGTGGGTTATGTAACTTTAACCAGGGGAGACCGAGGACCAAAGGAGTGGACGGGGACGGAATAACAAATAGCGTGATTATCTCGTGATGGTTACCGGAGAGCCGCAGTGAAAATGGCTGAGTACGGTGTGTAACCTGAGCCAGCAATCTGCCGTCTAACGCAAAAACGTCCTTGGCTTCAGGTAGCGTCTCTAGGGGTAGACCTAGCTGAGAGGAGAGATTTGAGTCAATAAAGTTATCGTCTGCACCAGAGTCAATCAAAACTTGAACGGTGGCAGTCTCCTGCTGCCAGGTTAGCGTACCTCGTTGCGTGAGCCTGGTAGCTGAATCCTTGGAGGTGGTTGTGTGGCTCATCAGCGCCCTCCCAGCCGCTGATGAGCCTGGTCTTTTGGCGTGGACGGGCAGGTGGCGAGACGGTGTCCGGCCTGACCACAGTAGATGCAGAGGCCAAGACGAAGCCGGCGTTGCCGCTCGGACGGCGTGAGACGCATGCGTCCGAGCTGCATGGGCTCACCCAGGTTGTCTGACGTAGCAGGGCTGGAGCTGGCTGTTGGGTCGACCGGTGTGAAGTCCTCCGCGGCAGCTCCGGAGCGAAGGTTCATGGAGCGAGACCGGAAAAGAAGGGAATCCTCTCTCTCCCTCCGTCTCTCGCAGAGACGGTTATCCAATCGGACGGCTAACGCAATTAGGTCCTCCAAGGAGGAAGTCTCATCGCGTACCGCTAGTTCGTCTTTTAGTCTTTCAGTTAATCCATCGAGAAAAACCCCCTGAAGAGCTACCTCACCCCAGCCACACTGCGCCGCTAAGATGCGGAAATCCACGGCGTAAGAGGCAACGGAAACCGAGCCCTGGCGGAGCGCGAGCAACCGTTTACCGGCCTCCTTACCCTGCACCGGGTGATCAAAAACCTTTCGAATTTCAGAGAGAAAGAGCTGGTAGATCGATACATACGGTGCGTTAGCTGCGGTAATGGCGACGGACCACTCGGCTGCCCTACCGGTGAGTAATCCCATGATAAAAGCGATTTTAGAACTGTCAGTCTGGTAGGTGAGCGGTTGTTGGCAAAAGACCAGGGAGCACTGGTGCAGAAAAACACCACACTTTCCTAATTCGCCCGAAAAATGAGCCGGAGTGGGGATATGAGGCTCCCTGATATGCACAGGACTAGGCACTGGAGGGGATGGCGAAACGGCGGGTGAGGCGGCTGCGGCGGTAGCGTTAGAAACCCCGCCGGAGGAACTAACACCGGAAAGAGCCGTGAGCATTTGGTTAACGCTGCTGCTAAGTTGCTCAACCTTAGCTGTTAGCGCATTAATGCTGTCCATGGCGCTAACCAACACTTGTTCATGCTGGCCGACGCGTATTCCCTGATTGGAGATAGCGTGTCTCAGCTGTTCCGTCTCTGCGGGGTCCATGTGGCCGAATTATTCTGTTAGGTTTAGCAATAGTAGGGCCCCGGAGCAGAGACAGAGACAACGAGAGGTGATGGTGAAAAAAGGGTTTATCAAACAAGGATCAAAAACGGAGGGGATATAACTAAGGACGCTGGCGTGCAGGGAGGGCAGCAGACGGGAAGGCTGCCGACACAGGATGCCAGGAAAGGGGGACACGCGGTAGGCTGGAAACGGCGTTCGGCGGACGGCATAAGCACGCGGCACACTGGAGACCTAAGGCACGTAGAGCCCCCGGGAGAAAAACACGAAACTGTCAGATCACAAAAAACACACTAGAGCCGGTAGTGACCAAAAAAGGTGAACGAGAAAAAACACACGATGAGTACTAACGTGACATCTGTAATAATTCGGCACTGGAGTGGAGATTGAACCGGGGTTATATAGGAGGAGTGATTGATGATGAGAGCCAGGTGTGCCTCGTTGAATGTGCCGGCAACCTTACCACGCCCACTACCTTGCACCTACACGCCAGGGGAAACGAGAAGGGACAAAACAAGCAACAACACAGAAACGTAAAACTCAAACCATGACACAAGCAACCCAATAGAATAAACACAAACTTTACTGTTTAATAAGCTAAAAGATAAGAGAAGATACGATTAAGAAGATGAGATAACATTGTGGGCCCTATCTTGCACTCAGCGCAATTGACTTTGTACACTGGCGCTTGTACGACTCCTATTTTGCACCCGACGCACATTGGAATTTTCCCTCAACCGGCGCAAGTCCTTAACTTAGGGAATGAACTTGCGCTCCGGGGGCGGTTCAGCGAAAACAGGAGGCGTGTCCCGACGCAAACGTTCCCTGGTGCTATTTTGCAGTTTCAGAAAACAATTGCGCCACAGACCAGGAAAAACCGAGTCTAAAGTCAGTGGCGCTTATTCAGACGCTATTTTAAGGGCGCATGCTTGGCCATAATCAGGGGGGGTGCGCGATTGTTGAGGGGGGGGGGGGGGGGGATGCGTGATTGTTGACGGAACCGGCCCAAAAATAATAATACACAAAATAAAAAATACAAAATAAAATAAAAAAATAATTACGGCCGGCCGGCTCGGCCTGAAATCGTCCGGCCGTTCGGGAAATCTCCCGAACCTCCCGATGGCCAGCCCGTCCCTGGCCATAGTGTAGTGCGTGTACAACGTGCATACACTTTGCTTCTCTCATCTACAAGGAAGCAGTTCCCATTTTTGCAAACCATACATACAAGCAAAAATATTACCACATATGTGAAAAATCTAGCGTACACAGTTACCCAAAATATTCAGGCTAATAGTAATGACGGATCAAATTAACCTGTTTGACCAATAGTCGCAAGCATGGGCGTCACCATAATATAATTGGGGGGGGGACACGTCCCCCCCACCCTTGCAAAAAAGTCGTTTGGACCCCCCCACATTTGCCATCAAAAATATTAGTGCATGACTGGTCTACTAGTCCAGCGCTCTCTCCATTGCTTCACAATCAAATCCGTTCCACTTTATCAGTAGGGGGAATACCCATATAAATAGAAATCCACTCCGCGTTTTCCTGTTTTTGTTAACACACAAAGCAGCATCACGCACGCATTCAAAACACGCACCGAAGCACGCCTATGTTGAGAGTCGGATCAACGACAGCGATAGACTTCAGAAACACAGACTGAACGCTGAACACAGTCACTTCAGTCCTCTGTGTATTTGTGTTGTCACAATACCGATACCAAGTTGAGAATTGCGATTTCGATACTTTTCCTGGACAAGGAGAAACACTCGAATAACATTGTTGTGCTTTACCGCAGCGCTGCGGCGGCAGTGTGAAGTGCAAAACACACTGGCGCCGCAGCCAGGGCACATCTTTGGGCCGGCCCAGGACTGTCATATATATATATATTTTTAAAGTCATTTGTCCTAACCGGAGGCGGTGTGTTACAATCGCCACCCGCCCCGTCGGTCGTCGGTCCGGGGTGTGTTATGATCGCGCCCCCCTCCCCCCCCCCCCCCCCCCCCCCCCCCGAGAATCGCGGTACTTTTGAAGTATTGGTGCACCGTGCAACACTACTGTGTATTACACCAGAACATAATAGTAGTCAGTAATTGCAGACCATGCCAGCTCCAAGGAAAATCAATGAAAGAGGGAGATCATTTTAAATCTGAAAACATGGTAAAATTCACCAGAATGCGGGAAATTGCATCTATTTCTTTCAAATTTTTCTGGGGGAGGACCTCCAAACCCCCCGTCAAAATATGTCCCCCCCACTTTCAAAAAGCTGGTGACGCCCTTGGTCGCAAGACACATAGGTATATAAGGACACGGATGACACCTTTTATTATGCCAGCAACAGCGCGTGAAATGTTTTATAATCGAAAACACACAGAAACACGCGGTGTAATTGAAAGAACATTCGGCATACTGAAAATGCGCTTCAGCTTATTTGACAGAAGAGCTGCATCATCTATAAGTGGGCCGGTACGCACCGGTACGCAGTACCGGCACATTTTACCCTTTAGCGTACCGGCACTTTTTCTTGCGTACCGGCGCTTGTCACAGGCTGCCCCCCCACCCCCTCGTCGGTCGTAGGTCCGGGGTGGGATCGCGCCCCCCCCCACCCCCCCGTCGTACGCAGTACCGGTGTCGTGCCAAAAAGTGATTGTCTGCCAGAATGTGATTTCTGGCTGCGGGAGCGCGCACAGCAGCCCGTTGAGCGGTAGCGCAACAACGTCTGCTTTTCTCTGGATTAAACGGCCATAATGTACAGATACACACAACTGTATTATAATGTAATTATAGCAAAGGCACGTGTCTTCGAAAGTTTAACGTTTGTTCTTCAATCAATTTTTGGCAGGTGAAAATGCCTATTTTGTGTTGTAATGGTCCTTTAAAATAATTCCAAGGTGTCCTGTGAGCTCCGGTGTTTATATTATGACGCTTATGAATGAGATCAAGTCATATTTAGGCAGAAATCACCTTTGAGTAACTGTATTTGGCCTTCAATCAATTTTTGGCAGACAATCAGTTTTTGGCACGACACCGGCACTTATTTTTTTCCACTTCAAGCACTGTCTATAAGCAAAGTAATCTCGGTCTAATGTTAGACTACATTGCAAATATATCACCATGCATTCAAAACCTCGTGATTCAGCGAGAGTGAGGCCAAATCATCGGAAAGTATGTCTTTGTGACATTTCTTTATTTACATTGTGTCAACGGAAAATGAAAAGCTGAAAAGATTTAAACAGAATAACTAATTATTTTTCCCTCTGATAGGCATGCGCGCGCGACGGCGGGATTGGACACGCCTGTATTGGACATGCCAGGGATTGGACATGCCAGTAGTGGCAATGCGCGATGTGCTCGCCATGGAACAAGCGCGCCTGCATTTAAAGGGAATGTGAGACGACGCTCTGATTGGTTTATTGCACGTTACGCCCAAACCACACCTATGACTAATGTAGCTACTTCAGACGTTACTTCAGCGTCATTTATCCTGCCGGCATAATAGCAACAGCGCCCAAGATCCGCCCACAAAGCTACTTGCGCTTTGCGTTTGATACTTGCGTTTCAGACCAGCAAGATAGGGCCCTTAATGTCCCTTAATCCATCCTGAAGGTTTTGTTTGTTTGCATACATAGTACATAACGTTTATTATCAGTAAATAACAAGTTTAATATTCAGCTATATCATTTTGGACTGAGCCTGTCCTGATATGTGCTTGAAAGTGACTGCGACCTGGTTGTTTGCTTAAAAGCCCACATCCCTGCACATGCAGCTGGTTCAATGTCAGCAAAGTCAACCCTCTCTCTAAGTGCTGCTAGCAGTGCCCCGTTCAACACATGCCTGTTCAGAACAGAACAGGCCGGTTGTTTGCTTGCAGTGGGGTATGAAGCCATGCGGAGGACGGAAGACAACGGCTCCGCCGCTGGAACGCATCGCAGCCTTGCATCAAATAACCACTGCGGTTATGAAGTAGAGCATTTGAGCGGAGGTATTTTGCCGGCAGTAAGGTTATTTGTGTTATAAGTTAGTATGGCAAACTTACACAATTTGAGTTGCAATGGCAGAGTGGCGCAGTTCCTGTATCCACTCATGGATATATATGGAGATATGTGAAGGACATACATTCGTACATACATACAGCCTCCTCGCTCCTTGAGATTCCTCGCTTTATAGTGAGATGTACAGAATATTTAGTTTTTAGTTTTTACTGCTCTGTTTCTGGCAGCAGCATAAGGACATCGTTGGTAGGTAGATTGTGCCTGCAGAGGGTGGAATGAAGGAAAAAGGAAAGCAATTGTCGATGGCTGATTAGAGCCCCCGAGTGGATGAGATCAGAGAAGGACTGGTGCGGGGGTGGCTTTAAGTCAGTAGTCTAAGACAGTAGTCTCTCCAAGGGGGGAGTTGAGAGTGTGTGTGTGTGTGTGTCAAACACACACAGAGAGTGTCTGTGTGTGTTTGTGTGTGTGAGAGAGAGTTTGTGTGTGTGTGAGAGAGTGTGTGTGAGAGATTGTATGTGTGTTTGTGTGTGTGCGAGAGTGTGTGTGTATTTGTGTGTGTGTGTGTGTATTTGTGTGAGAGAGTATGGGTGTGTGTGTGTGTGTGTGTGTGTGTATGTATGTGTGCGTGTGTTTGTGAGAGAGTGTGTGTATGTGTGTGTGTGTGTGTCTTTCTCTAGGGGGCAGTGTTCCAGCCAGCTCCTATCAGGTTCAGTTTGACCCAATTAGAGAGTGGTGGAAGAGAAGCAACGTCAGGGTGGGGGGTAAGGAGAGTGTGTCCTAATGGTCAAAATGGCCCCTTTGACAAGATGGAAGGAACCCTTCTCTCATTCCCCTTCTTTGATCTAAACGAGACGTCTGTGAGTTTCCTTTTCTAACTGTCTGGACCTTCTCGTCCCGAAGCTGTCCTCACACCACAGTCTAGCTCCTTCCAATGAAGTGCTTCCCATATTCCTTCCCTCCCACGCCATCCCTCCCCCAAGAATCTGCTACTCATCTAAATGTGTGTGTGAGTGTGTGTGAGTGTAAGTGTGCAGTGTGTGAGTGTGACTGTCTGTGAGTGGGGGTATTCAGTTCAGTATCAACAAAGTGAGGAAGAACTCTACACCGGTGACTCTAAGGAGCTGTGCCCTTTCAGGAGGAAGGAGATTAGGGGGGAAATTTACGAGTCTCCTCCTCCCCGAAAGACCACGGCGGTACGGAGAAAGAAGCTGACGAAACAGTCCAGAGAGCCTTAATAAGATTTTAAATTAGCTCTTCCCAGGCCCAGAGTAAAAGAGCGTTCGAAAGGGTCACTTTTCAGTGTAATGTCCCTCCAGAAGGCTCTTACAGTCATTGTATCCCATAAAAGTATAGCTGGGAGAGAAGCAAATTGACTAGGGCCTGAATTAGGATCGCGTTCGCTTTGCACAACAGCTTAGCATCCGAGTCTATTGTTTTAGGATGAAATGAATACTGCCCAAGAACTTGGCTATATACGAAAGGAGATTCTTGGAGAATGTTTTCCAGCAAAACTGTGCAACCAAAAGGCATGCAGGACATTTTCGGTGCATTTTCTCACAGAAAATGTAAAAAAAAGGAATGGGGAGGAAAGTTTCTTCAGAAAAGGAAAAGAAAAAAAAAACGTTGTGACTGGATTGGCTGTGAAAGTGTTCTTGATAACGCGTTAGAGGGCTTGGGTTTCCAGGGTAGGCGACCCGGTAATGGTCACGCTTATCGCGTAAGAGCTGTTCAGAATGCAGGTCTCAACTGGAGAGGGCTGCCGAAAGTGCACCCTTGGAATTGAAGGTTGTGTGTGTGTGTGTGTGTGTGTGTGTGTAGCGATTTAAATCACCTTGGCTCCAATGAAACAAAAAAAAACAGGGACTTAAAAAAAACAGGGAGGGAGAGGCAAGAAGAAGGAGCTGATAGAATAGACAGCATAGCCGCTTTATGCTCTTCTCTATGTCTCTGTACCTCTGTCTGTCTGTCTCGCTCTCTCTCTCTGCAAACAACCACCACTTTGTTGTATAAAATATGAGATGGGTGTTTGGAATGGCAGCATTTTTTTTATTTTTGAATTCATGACATGGAACTGGCACATAATAGGTTGCTGGAGACATGCAAATTGAATAGAGGGAAAAAAGCAAGGAAAGAAAAAGGAACAGCTGGAAAATAAACTTATTTGCAAGGGACTACACTTAAATACAATTCCAAGCTAAAAGCTCTGTTGGTTGTGCTCTCTCATTTGCATTTGTCTTAAATATTCATGAATTTGTTTTGCATGAGCAGGCAACATGTCTCTACACATAAGATCTCATATGAACTACCCCCCCTCGTTGAAAAAATAAATAAATAAACACACAAACAGAGAGAAGGTATTTAGATGTGAGCATTCAGATAGGTGTGTGTAACTTGATAGATACGTGCACTCAAATAGTTCAAATAAAGTGCACTCACATTGTAATCATGTTGTTATTTTGCACACGCCATGATTTATTTTATCTTTTCATTTTCTCAGGTACTACTTCAACACTTAATTTTGACTACTTCATCTGCTTCATAGAAGAAAGATCACACACGGCTTGGAGACACAGTGCAAGTATCAAACATGGCTGTCCATTGATTGCCATTGATCTATCTCGCAACATATACAGTATATTCATGCATTGTTGCCATGGCATTCTCCTGACCCACTGCATTCTCATCGACGTCCCTGCATGATCTAATGTTCCTTTATAAGAATCTAATGAACGTGTATTGATCTCCGTAAAGCAACGTTAGCGGCGTTCAAGTATTAAAAGAGCAAAGAGAAGCATTGGACTTCACCATTCTGTGCCTTCAACGGAGGCGGTTCAACAGAGTAGATACCATAACAACTGCAAATGAAAAGACCTGTCATTAAGGGGAACACTGGGAACCTGCTGTGAAAGCCTCTTTTTAATACTTTAATAAATCACCAGAGCAAATGCTTTCTGTCTTGTACATTTTCACTCTCCCTTCCTATTATCATCTTAACACAGCCCCAGCGCAGGATGAAAGACAATCTGACAGTCTCAGTTGTTTCCTTTACATATTTAACATGCCCAAGACCGGCAGGTGTGTGTGTGTGTGTGTGTGTGTGTGTGTGTGTGCGTGCGCGCGTGTGTGTGTGTGTGTGTGTGTGGGGGGGGGGGGGGGCAAGGGAATTCACCCTGTAAATAAGGAAAAAAGGAAAAAAACTGGAGGGATGAACATTGGGGGAGGGGGGGGGGGGGGGCGGGATATCCACAGGTATAATGTAACAAGAATTTTCTCTGTGCAAAGTTGCATAATTCAGAAGCCATTCCATCCTTTTGTGTTGTTGCCCTGTCCTCTTCTGCCTCTCTTCTCTTCTAGAAGTGCCTTCTTGAGGATTAAGTCATCACTAGAGAGAGAGTGAGAGAGAGTATGCCTGGCTCCGTTTTGCTCAGGTGTAGTCGGAGCAAAATCACACTTTCGTGTTTACGGTGCAGGAAAGCGTTTTCTCCCAGAACACACTTTGCATTTTAATAAGGGCCTGTCTGCATACTAAGTGCACATTAAGCGGGAGCATTGGGGCCAGGAGTACAGATATGTCACCGTCAAAGTGAAACAGCCTGTTCAAAATGTAAAAAGAACAAAAGTTGTTCTTTTGTTGTTTTAATATTATAATGGTTTAGGTCTCCCTCAGAGAGGTAGGAGTCTGAACATAATCTATATGGCAAAGGAATCAACCTTTTTTGGATTTGTATTTGTCCTTTTCTTTAAAGATGCAGGGGCACATATTTCACACTATAGATTGTCATCAATGTACATAAACTTTTTATATTTTAGCAGTGTTTAAAGTAATAATCTCGAAGACTTTCATGTAAATAAATGCCTGTTAAGTCACTATCCCTCGCCTAATGAAGTTACACAATGGAGATTGAGTCAATGGTTCACTGATGAAAGCCCTTGCATTTGCAGTATTATGAATGTTACGACCTGGGTGTCGGTGGCAACACACCTGCAATCACTGCTTATTGCCATAGGTGTCGCCAAAGAAAACCAAACAGAAATCTTCAAAATTGCCACTTTCAGTCTTATGCGGTGTTCGCACCAAACAAAGTATATTTTTCGTGCAGCTCGATTACATCCAAAGTCAGTGCAGAGACATGAATAGACTCAAATTCGCACCGGGGGGGCCACATTTTTCACCTTCAGCAGAAAAATCTCGAAAAAAAGTTGCGAAAGCCGCAAGTAAACACATATGATCCCACTGTCAAACTCGGGCGAGTAACCTGAGGCGAAAATGCGCTTCGCGTTTGGTGTGAGAGCATTTGTACTGTTTTTTTTTACATGGCCTCGCATGCATACACCCAAAGAAACAAAATTTCATTACCAGTAGGTTGTATCTTGTTCACTCTGCCCTCTCATTGAATGAGGCATGAAGTGACCATCTAAGCAGTCAACATTAAAAGAAAATGGATACAAATTGTGAACACTGTTTAAATGGTGCTGCACAAAAAAGGACAGGCTTAAGAGATTTTGATAATGCAATATAGTATGTTCCGGTGTCCAGAAGAGAAAAACACATTTTTCAAATTTTCTCTTGCCACATCAAAAAATAAAGATTTGACGCTATACCTTTAAAAGAGCAACCTCGCAACATTGATTTAACCAAAATGTCAACCGACAATTCTTTCAGTTTATGTAACGCATGGCCACTTATTGTTGAGGTTGTTATTGTTATGATCAAATGTTAAATGTGTCATAAACAAAACAAAAATATGACCCAATTTTGTTGATACCTCTCTCTGTATACCAAAAATTCTGGCACACGACAGGACTCTTCAGGCTCCAGCCAAGTCTTCTCCAGACAAGCACCGGGAATCTAAACTGACACCAATTTCTCCTGTCTCCTCTGGGAGCCAAATCACGGCTGACAGTATCAACTGTTTCCTGGGGGTGTGACAGTTCTCAGGGTGCCTGGCAACACCCAGTGTGTGGAGGGTGGCGGAGAACGCCATCATGCGTGTTGGACACAACTTCCTTAAGCCTGCTGTTAAATAGCAGCTAGATGGCCGCCTCCTCTTTCATTGTGTCTGACAATTCATGGATTGTTCCATAAATCATCTTAATCCTCCCCCCAAAAAAACAGCCCAACAACAAAACCGCAGAGCCATGCAGTGACAGTGAGGAGCCATAGCTTTCAGCCTGATTATAGCGGTTTGCATCAACAATGGTATGGCAGCATTAGATTGAATAGGTCTAATATGTAGATTGCATTGAGGCTAACCGTAATACTGACGATCTATTTATGCCACAGCAAGTTGAGACTTAATCTTGAAGGGAATTACGGTTTGTTGGCTGATTTATAGCAATCCCTGCATCTCTGTTCACCCTCACCTAGTGTTTCAGTTGTTCGGTCGTGTGATTAACTGAAATGTTTTTCCCTATCTATCTATGTTCTAAGATCTATGTATACTTCTGTCTACATACATTGTCTGTGACTATGCTCCAACATGCTTCTCCATGACCATTGATTTGCCTTGAGATTGTTAACACTTTTTTTGTATTCATGACCTATTGCAACTTTACAACCATTACGTATTCCACTACTTCCAAGCCTTTTTCTCACAACATTTATTTCACATCTGCCAGTACTAATTATTATATTTGCGATGAAGATAGTGATACTCGTGAAATCGCAAATTTAACACCCTCAGAGTTAAAATTAACACTTTCCCAGGGTTTATATGGGAACCACTGGTAAAGTGTTAAATTAACACTTTTGAATTAGTTAAAATTATTAACACTATGGCAATGTTGCCTAACTAACTCTTATAGTGTAAAATATTAACACTACAATGGATTAATTAAAATTATTAACACTATGGCAGTGTTGCCTAACTAACTCTTATAGTGTAAAATATTAACACTACAATGGATTAATTAAAATTATTAACACTATGGTAGTGTTGCCTAACTAACTCTTATAGTGTAAAATATTAACACTACAATGGATTACTTAAAATTATTAACACTATGGCAGTGTTGCCTAACTAACTCTTATAGTGTACAATATTAACACTACAATGTATGAAAAGAACACCAAGTTGATGTTCAACGTTCACCCATTAGAGACACAATCAGGTAACACTTGGTGGTGTTAAATGTACACTTAAGTAGTGTTTACTTTGTTACTGACACAGGGTATGGTACACAGGGATTAACAATAATCACTCCTAAAAGTACTGCAACAAAAAATATTTTATTTTTCCTTTAACAAGGATTTCAAATGAATTTTTAACAAAAATGGCACTTAAAACAACCCTGTACAGTGACTTTGTAAAATAGTGCCCAAAACATGAGGTATAGCTTTGTAGTTTGCCCTATACAATGCAGCAGTCTGTCACAATATAAAAAAATGAGTCTGAACCATAAGACGTTTGGACATCAAAGGGCTTAAAGTGTCTCAAATCATGAGGTGTAATAACTGAAACATTATGCATGTTGTCAACAACACGAAAAGCATGAAAATGCTCCACAAATATAGTCTCCATTTCTGATACCAAAAAAAAGACTTCATTTCTCAGAAAAATGCAAATAATCTTCATGAACACTGGCATATCATTAACAACATCAGTGCAAACAGCAAGACCAGTGTGATATTCAATACCATTATGTTTAACCCAAGTTGTCTTATGTATGTCACTTGACATATCAATCTGAAAATGCTCTGAAATCAAATCACCATTTTCAACATCAGTCAGGCCCAGACTCAATACCATTGGCAAACAATGATTCCCAATGATAGGCAACAGCTATTTGGTGTTTCTTTGCAAGGGACTTGGTTATGTTCTTGAAGTTTTTTAAGCTGGACTTAAAGAATTTGTGTTTTGCCTCATACCTCATACTCCAAACATGTACTAAAGGACCAATTTGGCGTATACATTCAGGATAATGGATCATGAAGTGGTGTTTTGGTATCAAACTATTTTGAGGATACAAATCGGTGAATAATCTATGGTGCTCTTCAATAAGATGTTTTAAAAATATATTCATACCCTCCGTAATACATGGGGAAACACAATGTTAACAATACGTAACCAGTGACAGTTACTGACAATGACAGAAATCCATTAGGCCACCGGAAACTGAAACAAGGTCGTTTGAATCAGACTTTTGCACTACCGATGTAAAGCTGAATATAAGGTGATATGTATCATTGTACTTGTGTTTTTTAACTTTTACTTTGATATATTGACAATTTCCTATAGAGAGAAACATACACTTTGTATTCAGGGAATGGTGAATAAAAGACACACATGAAATGCATTGCATGTACGGGAATTGGGATGGGAAGTGGGCACAGGTATCATGGACTGATGGCAGGTATCGAACCGAGGACCGAGAGGTTAGGGACCTTTGAGTAGATTGAGCTTACTCCTGGAAAAACTACAAAGACACAAATAACAACTACAAACAAATATATATGCAATATAAAGACCATTTTAAATGGGAATAATTCATTATTTTACTTCCTCAATATGAAATACCTCCAAGTAAAACCGATTAAGAACTGGACGAACATTGTAATGTGAATTGCTTCTTCAGGATTTGATTATACGATTATACAACAGTTGCCAACAAAAAAATATATATATTCAAAATATATTCATATTGCGGGGCAATTCGCTCTCAAAATAAAAAAAACTTTTGTCTAGTGTTATCTGCGTTTCCCCGGAAATCCATGGGGTCTGACTAATACCTGGAAAACAATCAGACACACCAGTAGTTTACTACTCCAGCAAGTAGGCCGACCCTTAGTAACGACCTAGCGACAGAAAAGCTTTCTATTCCCTGTTGAGTCAGCCAGCCAACTTGACTAATGCTTTCTAGAGATCATGGAACTGAATAAATACAACCCATTTTTAATCAGGTTATTGTGTTAGATTTCTAGTCTCTATTAAGTTGATTTTTTTTGTGTTGATTACATCTTTTATTTGTTGGTAACCGTTGTATAATCGCAATATTACACTTGAGGGCGTGCTTTACCATCATTATTGGCACTTGGTGCTTATGGAACTTGGCGCAAGCGCCTCAGTCCTGACTAAGAAAACTTCAGGACCAAGGTGAAAACTAAGTCCGCCATATAAATCAACATTAACAACAAAATTATCCGTTTTGTATCGAGATTGTATGCTACTGTTCAGCTTTCGCTCTACTCCTATAGTGGCAGTTACAATGTTGAAATATCTATAGTTTTAATCAATGGCGGAGTAATATAGGCAGCACGGTTAGGTGTGCAGTCATGCTGATTTGAACACGGTCTAAATGTCTAGTTGACCAATCAGATTGCTTGGTCAGAACTACCCGTTGTATAATAAAGTAATAATCTCGAAGATTTTCATGTAAATGAATGTCTGTTAAATCACTATCCTTTCCATATCACTATTACCGCTTATCGCCATAGGTGTCGCCAAAAAGAACGAAATGTAAATCTTCGAGATTGTCACTTTAACATGAAACATGTCATTATATACATTATATACATACAAATATCTTTTTGTTATATTTTGTGTCACATTGTCGATTTCTTTAGCAAGTAGCCGTGTAATAAGCAAGATAATGTACAGCGAGCCTGTCATTATTAAATAAATATGAAATAAACCTTGACAGGGTGATGCAGGACCCCAACGCTTCATCCCTTACATATATATATATATCATTAAAATGTTAAGCACATGTCACGTCAAACATTTGAATGTTAAATAAATCAAACTATCCAAAAACATGTTTCTGATATATGTTTAGAGCTAAACATCCGTTACTACCTCCTGTGGAAAAACAGTGGATGTCCTTTGTTTATCAGCTGTCCTTTGTTTACATCTTAAAATTAACTATTTTGATTTTATATCTGATATTAAAAAGGGACCATATGGATGCTATTTTAACAGCAACAAATACAACCATATAGCAACCACTGTAAAAAAAAAAAAAAAAAAAAAAGTAAGCTCATATGAGTAGCATTTGGAAAACATCTGTTGTGATTTTTTATCTTCAAAACCACACACAGAAAATGCCAGCAACATTTATGCTTTAAAGATTGAAGGGTAAAGAGACAAAGAGATTACATTTTGTTGAAGAAACATTTTATCGTGTGCAAAGTTATCTGATATGATTTGCACGTTCATTGGTAAGGAAATGAATAGAATGAAAACCTGAAAAGAAAAATGAGAGCAAGAGAAGATAGTGGGTGGAAAATAAATAGAGAGGGTTTTTTGTTAATGTATTTGTTATTTTGCATTTGTAATTTTGCTCAGGTGGTCCACAGCTTTTGTGTCTTGAGAGCCATAGAGAGATAGGAAGAGAGAAACTGGTGGCTGAGATAGTATTGTTTTCGTTCACTCAACTGAACTTCAATCAACTTACCTATCAGCTATGAAATAACATCTACAATCATTTTGTGTAAAAAATATAAAGAGGAAAAGTTGCAGTACTTCCCAACATTTCCGTTCCGGCAGGATTTTGACATTTTCAGCAGCAGCAAAGGTTATGTTTCTTGAAAGAAACATACAGAGAGACAAAAAGACAGAGTGAGAGAGAGAGAGAGAGAGAGAGAGAGAGAGAGAGAGAGAGAGAGAGAGAGAGAGAGGGGATTCTTCTCTGTCCATCTTGGTTTTGCTCTATTTAGGTTTACAAGGGTGGAGGAAATAGCTATACAGCTTTTTTCTACCTACGTTCCTGCTACCCCCTAACTGTGTGTGTGTGTGTGTGTGTGTGTGTGTGTGTGTGTGTGTGTGTGTGTGTGTGTGTGTGTGTGTGTGTGTGTGTGTGTGTGTGTGTGTTTTCCTGGCCCCTTGATGTACTGATCAGCCAAGGTTTGGCAGGTTTTACATGCAATATTAATAAAGGTCATGGAAAGGAACATGTAGCGTCTCACAAGACGATGGCTACATAGATAGATGGTAGATAGATAGATGAACAAGAGTATTATATTGTGTACATTTGTGGTTTGCATGTATTGTTTACTGTAACAAAAGGTAGATAAAGGTGCTTGAGGTACAGTGGTCTGCATGGTAGATTGCAAGGTCCTTCAAACAAGACACATTTTGCACTTTGGCACCAGCCAAGTTGCCTGTGCTGCCTTAAAACCACACACAAAACACACCACTATCCAAAAATGTTTGGTATGTGTGTGTGTGTGTGTGCGCGTGCATGCATTTTAGTGAGTCTTTTGTTCTGCATATTTATGTTGTCTCCTGCAGCATTATACAGCATGTAACTATGCTGTATACAATACAAACCTACAAATGAAAATATGTGTCTGTGTGTGTATGTGTGTATGTATGTGTGCATCCTTGTGTGTGTCTGTGTAAGCTCCCGAGGTACAAGTAATGATCCTCTACAACTATTGGGTGGCAGACTCTGGAATAGCACTCTCTCCCACACCTCCACCACATTCTTATGGGAGAGTTTATGCCTGATGCATTCCTACTGCCAGTACGACCATCCTTAGGCTCATTCCAGTCCTCGGTGGATTTTCCCCCTGGTCTGTCCGGATAAAACAGAAAGGCAGAAGTAGTAATGTAAAACACACACGCACAGGCACACACACACACACTGGCTGTGTGCAGTATACCCACCCTTACTCTTGTACTTGTTGATAAATAAGGAATGAAGTTTCAAGCCAAGGGAAAGTCAGGACTACCCCTCACAGGCAAAGACAGGTATTCAAGATTCACACACACACACACACACACACACACAGGCATACATATGTGTACACACACACATACACCTACGTACATACATACACATACACACACACACACACACACACACACACATGCATACATATGTGTACACACACACATACACCTACGTACATACATACACATACACACACACACATACACACACACACACACATGCGCGCACATGCGCGCACATGTATGTGTGAATGCAAGTACTTGACTTGCTGATCTAATGTGCACGTATGCCTGAGCACATGTGCTGACGTGCATGTCGGCTCAAGGGAAGCTCACAATGGCCCAACCTGCAGTAATGTGCATGCTTTGTGAGGGCGCATGGGCATTATTGTGCATTATTGTTTTGGATCTGTGCTTTACTTTGATAATGTCTCGCCATTATTCTAGAGGTCATTTATTCGAACCTTTCTTTTATGTACAAGGGAAATTACATTACAATCATAAAGGCTCATTTTTCTGTTTATTATAATTTCAGTTATTCCGTTTGTGTTTGGGACATTTTGCATAGAGACATAGATGAAGCGAGAGACAGAGGGAGGTAGAGAGGGAGAGGACGCCTGTATAAGCTTCACTTTAGCCTGTGAAAATGTGTTCATGTTTTATTTCTTTGACTTTTCTCTTTTTACATCTCGTCGATGTGTTTTGTGTGTGTAAGTGCGTGTGCAGTTTGTGCGCTCACTGTGGACATGTGGGCGTTGTCGTGAGAAATTCGAGCTCACAATCCCAACAGAAGCTGTGATGTGTTATGTCATTAATCCATCTGACGCTGCCGGTAACTTTTGAAACTTCACAGGCACTTTACTTCTGGTGGCCTTTTGAGCAAATCGCGGACAGGCAACAACTCCACTTCCTCCAGTTTCTGCTTTGAATATTACAGGCCCATATGCATGGCTTATTATTCTGAGGCAGGGTTCGCCATGTGTAAAATTGCAACGGCTGCCACCCCCCACCCATGTCCCCCATGTTTCTTTTTTTTAATGACAAGCTGTCAATCACGACAATGGACAGGACGACAGC